>JAFBJW010000370.1:0-15461 GCA_016785235.1 Pseudorhombus dupliciocellatus
GGGGAGTGTGATGGAAAATTTATTGAGAGGCACTGTTTTAACTCTTTCCTATTTATCATCAATGTTTGCTTGCATGGGTTAAGGAATTTATTCAGGAGACAAGCAAATGTTTCTTGTTGTAGAGGGTCTTTGATGTTGTGGGACATGCCTGACAGAGGTGATGTTCATTTGCAAGAGAAACAAGTCGTAAAGTCCTTAGGTGTGAACCTCATCATTTGGTGAACTTATGACCTTCCTCTGTATCATGAGAGAGGACCTAGCATCTTGTTGTTATCTAAATGACATTTGTCTGTGTTGTTGTGTGCTCATCCTTGGGAACAATCTGGTCTCCCCCTTTTCTGTTCTTAGTCTTTCATGTTTCTGTATAAAAACCTTGTTGTGTGACAACTTGGGTTGTCACTCTCCTACCATGCGGGCTGGAGGTGAACCTCTGCAGAGCTCTATTAAATGACCCATTAGGACAACTCAGGACTGAGGAATTCTTCATTTCACATCTCAACTGAAATTTCCACCACAATACAAAATCAAGTCAGAATTAGGAAGAGGTTCGTCAGAAAGGTCAGGTCGTGGTGAACACTGAACTTGTAGTTCAGCGACACAGTTATGTTCTTCCCCATCATCCGGGAGTGGAAAAAGCGTAGCTGGATTCAAAGTTGAACGACGTTTCACTGTGACATTGGGCATATCAAGAAGAACTGTATGATACCGCAACCAACGAGCAGCTGAAAGATGTGACGTCTTCTGTTAAGTAAGAATAAGAGACACAGCATGTGGAACAAGAAGTGTCAAGTCAGAATAGCCTACAGTGTCATGTGAAGCAAGAATGGCTTTTTCACAAGCAGCCACACCACGCAAACAACGTGGAAGCCCGGCTGCCACCGGGTCAAGTTTTGCAGAAAAATAGGCAACAGGACGATATTTGTCACCATGGGTCTGAAGGAGGACAGAAGTCATGCAGCGATCTCTCTCATCCACAGCCTGAACAAAAAGTTTGTCAGGATTTGGGAGAGCCAAAGTAGGAGACTGCTGCAGCATTTTCTTTAGTGTGACAAATGCCTCATCTGCCTCTGGTGTCCAAACGACATGGTCGCCTGGTCACAGCGACTTGCCATGGTACAATGCACCAAAAGGAGCCTCAAGTAGGACAAAGTCAGGAATAAATGTTTTGCAAAAAGAACAAATACCAATGAATGACATAAGTTGTTTCTTAGTCACAGGCTTAGGCATGTTAACAATTGCATCGTTACCTTATCAGACAGGGATTTGCCATTTGGAGTAATGACATGTCCCAAAAACACAACCGTTTGCTGAACAAACTGTAGTTTACTAAGGCTGACCTTATGGCCTTTGCAGTATCTAATGTTTTTTCATGTTGCCTTCCTTAAATCTGGTTTGTCATTTTTACTGTCATTGGCGCCAGCCATTAGTAAGGAATGTTCACACTTGCCCCTGATTTTAGGGTTCACGTTAACAAGTCGTAAATATAAAGCATGTTCTTCTTTTACCTTTGATGAAGAGAAGAGACTAAGGTTAAAGATCACCATACATACTGAATTGTTTAAGTTTGTTATTCTGATACTACAACATATGGCATGGGTGTGCTGTGAACGTATATAAGAGCAGCCCGAAGAATTAGTCGAGAGAGAGAACACAATCAGGACCCAAGTTCTCCTCCAGACAGATGCGCATGTCTGACTGAAGCTGGACTCTGTTGCAATAAACTTTACACTATTCAACTGAGCCAGTGTCAACGGCTGATCGTTTTTCATCCACAATGATTGAGGGCTGAGATACCACACCTTCTTAAGAAGATAAGATAAGAAGAACGTTTTTATTCCTCCCCCATGGGGGAAACACACATTTACAGAAGCTCCGTAAAAAACGTAAAAGTAAGGATAAAGAAATAAAATAAAATAAGATAAAAATAAAATAAAATAATCTTAAAGGCCTACTATTTACAGTTTGGTTTACAGTTAAATATGAGAACTGGGTGTGCAAAACAAACCAGAATGTGCAGCAAAAAACCAAATGTGTCAGCAAAGCGATCGTATCAGCTTCACACTGCTCTTGTGTCGGACTAGCAACAAGCAAATCATCAACATATTGTAGAAGAGCTGAACCTGGAGTAAGAACAAGAGGTTCAGGACTGTTTTTAAGAGCTTGATTATACAAAGATGGAGACTCACAGTAGCCTTGACATAAACGTGTAAACGTGTAAGGCTTGTTCTCAAAGTTAAAAGCAAACCAGTACTGGCTATCCTTGTGGAAAGGAACACTGAAGAAAGCATTAGATAAATCCACAACTGAAAACCAAACTGCATCAGACGGAATTTGAGAAAGCAATGTGTATGGGTTTGGCACAAAGGGTGGTTGAGCAACGACAGCATCATTCACACCCTTCAAATCCTGCACAAATCTCCACTCAGTAGGTTGACCTTCAGCTCTGATTTTCTTAACTGGAAACAGTGGAGTTCGGACAGGCGAATCAGGACAGGGGATGATTACTCCAGCCTGTAACAGAGATTCAAAAACAGGCCGTATCCCACCCACGGCTTCCTGTCTGAGTGGATATTGTTGTTTACATGGTCGATAATCAGATTTTGGTGTTATTTTAACTGGCTCACAATTTCTAATGAGGCCCACATCATATTTGTCTTTTGCCCACAAAGTGTCAGGCAAATTTGCAAGCAAAGGAGAAACATCGGATGGATTCATCAACATGATGTGTGTGTAAGGACTTTCATCCCTCACCCACAATGATCGTATAGCTGGAAAACAAAGGCAATTTAAAACTGAAAACATTCATGCTTGGTGAATACATGATCTCAGCTGTTTCAGTTGCCTACCAATCCCTAACTGTCTGACATGACCTAACAAATGAACCAAGGTCCCTCCACTGACCATCATGTGTCTTTGAGAATGAAATATGAGGACTAGAATTTGGAATACAAAACAACGATTGCTGTTGGTCCGTGAGTGTTATAGCCGCTGCACACTTAGAACCTGACCAAAAAATGGTAGACACAACCAAAAGATCTTAAGAATTGGAAAAAAAAAATTGATTCATAATCTTGATCACACGCATCTGTCACATAAGAAGTACAATGCAATGTCTCTTCTTGCATTAACTCAGAAAAAGAAGCATTAAGAGAGTGTGTCATCAAATCATGAGAGGCACTCATGGAGTTGCCACCGATATTCCATCAGCGGCTCATGTGTCATCTGCGACATAAGGAGAGGGGGAGAAGAGCAATCATGTGTGACTTCTTCATGGGAGGATATCAGATTGAGGCCTAGAACAATCATCAAATCTCTACCCAAGAGATTAATAGGACAATGGGGAGAAAATAAAAACTCATGAGCAAAATTTTTTTGATACGTATCAAACTGCGCAGTGCATGGGAGAGGCTTTGTAAAAATTTCTTTAACGATTGCGCCACTTGCGCCTTGAGAAAAAACAAAGCGATCACTCATTTCAGGAAGTGTAGGCAAATCAGAAGTCCTAACCACAGAATAACCTGCACCCGAATCAACCATAAATTTAAGTTTGTGTCCATTGACACGCAATTCAAATTGAGGCATTTTCCTAAAAGCATCACTATTATACTTAAAATAAGATTGCACATGCTCTGGTGTTTGTGTGAAATGGGTGTGTCTAGGTGTGGTTAGAACCATAAGCTGTTCTTCATTGCATGAATGTGAATGCATGTGTATTTCACTTCCCTTTTTGTGCTTTTTGTGCTCTGCGGGTTGACGAATCATCTTCTCTCCGTCCGTCTCCTCCTTCCCTTTGTCATGTCAATCAGATGTGGTGGACCTTGCAGTGCCTTCTGACATCCTGAAAGTGCACTCCTTTGCAATATGACCTTTCTGTCCGCAAATGAAGCATTCATCTCTGACATATTGCCACCTTTGGTTATTGTCCATATGTCCACGTCCTCTTCCACGGCCTCGTCCTGGAGCGTAAGATCTGGCTCTGCCCGTGCCGCCATCTCTATACCTTGGCCATGACATTGTTGACACAGCCTGCAATACAGTAAGCTGTGCTTTTTGAAGCTGCTGTTCTTTTTCAAGTTGAGCTGCTTCTTTAGCGGCCTTCTGTTGACGCTCCGCATGTTCAGCATGGTGCTTGACTTCAATCAAGCGGGCATCCTCAATCCCGATACAAGTATGAATAACATCTACTCGTAGTAAAGGGAGCAAACCATTCAGGAAGGCCTGTTTCAAATGTGTCTCGTAAGTTCCTGGTTCATTACCAAAATTAACAGGTATTGGGATTCCACTGTGTTGATTAAACATAACAGTCAGACGTGTGAGGAGTCATTTCTTCTGGTAATTGTTTGCATCCAGTAATTTTGGACATGTCTATTCTATTAGGAAAAGCAGTCCTCAGGCCAACAAGGAGTGCATTGAGAGCATTGATATATGCTGCGTTGGCAGCATCACCCCAATTTGGTGAGGTCAGACGGAATTCAGTGCCACAATGTTGCTGAATCTTTGCAAATTCAGTTGGACCTAATTTTTTCATCAAAAGTCGTCTAATTTCAGGCATTGTTGGCATGAACTCATGGCAAAAAATCTCAAACTGAGTCGCGAAAGTAATACCTGAGGTACATGGATCTGGAAGATGAGTCAGTGCTTCAATCATGTCAGTGTCAGTCCATGGGCGGTAAACGAGGGCTTGTCCTGTTGGTCCCATAACATTAATCATGGGGGCTGTAAAGGCATCTCTTTGTTGTTGCTGTTGTTGTTGTTGTTATTGTTGTCAGGTTCGCCTTGCAATGGGTAAGAAAGAGGGAGAGGCCAGAGGTGTAGAAGAGGTGACACCATTATCTCCTCTTGCTGCTCGATGGACTGAAGGTGGAGTCCGGGCTGATCCCAGTTGTTGATTGGTGGAGTCAGGTCTCACTATCCCACCATATGGAGTAGGGTTTTGTTGTGGGGGAGGAGGGAAACAGGCGTTGAGGAGAGGACCATTACACCCTGTTAATGGAGGATACAGAGAACTTGATGATTTCTTTTCAACATTGTTTGTCTGTTCTTTTTCTTTAATGTTGAGTTTAGTCATTTGTTTAAAAGTTTGTTTTCTGTCCCTACATTCTGCCTCTTTTTCCCACATCTCAAGACATTTTTTATGTTTATCAATATATTTCCACTTTGCAACTTTAATCTTTTTCTTAGTTTTCAATTGTTCCTCATTCTTGAGGAGTTTTTCTTTAAGAATTTAAATTTTATCAGTACTGAATGACCCATTCGGAGGAAAATCAAAGTCTCATGACCACACCAGAAGCAAAGCCACGCTCTCCGGTCCCCATTTATCAATCATTATATCTACTATGGGCCCTTCTGGTATGGGGAGAACCACACTCACATCACTACCCATCTTAAATCACCTAAGTGGGCCAATCTTGTGCACTTAATTTCTCCACCACTGTTATGGTTCCTGCTTTTGTTTTGTTAATACTGTGGCCATGCTTTTATTTTGACAGTTGTGTTTCTGTTTCCTCTCCTCTCTGCAGTGGGGGCTTGCAGCAGGGGGCGGAGCTAACCTAGTTTCTGGGAGAAGCGGCCGGCACACCTGACTCCAATCAATGGCACTTTATAGCTGCACCTCACCCTCAGTTCTCTGCCGGATTGTTTCCCATGCTCAGCCACGTGCTCTCTGTTTCCCAGGCCTCTCCCTGTCTTCCTTCGCTCCCTCGTGTCACCGGCTGCTTCGCCCTGGTTGCCCTGCCTTCTCTGCCATTCCCTGCTGCAGAGACAGCGGACATTTTGAATTACATTTTTACCTGCCTGTCTTTCCCTCCCTCATTGCCTGCGGTCCACGGAGGCCCAGTGCCGAGTGTGTTTTTTGTTGGACATTTAGAGTCGCCTTTTGCCTGCCTGCCTTTTTCCCCCTGCCAGAGGATCCCGGATACCCTGAGCCCTGTCTGCCTTCTGTTCTCTCCTTTTGAGAATAAACTCTTTTTCAACCTCCCCGACCATCGTCTCTCGCATTTCTGGGTCCAGACCGGTTCTTGTGCCGTAACAACCACTTAGTGATTAGATGCAGACGTCTCTGCGAATCCATTTTTTCTTTACGGCAAAAATAGGAAAAGCCACAACTAGACCTCCTGCTAGTTGTCTCTGGTAAGTGATAACTTTACAACTCCATATTTTTTTACGGCAAAAATAAGCAAAGCCACAACTAGAACTCCTGCTAGTTATCTGTCATCAACCAAACTAATTAACTAGTAGAGACAATGATTAACACTCCAATTCTGAATTAAATCAAATTAAAAATGATCTAAACAGTCATAAGAAAATCTGAACTTCAACGTCTCACCAATTTAGATGACCGAAAAAGCGTCCTTGGATCCCTGTGAATAAGGTCCGGAGCCCTTATGGAGCTCTGCAGAGGGTAACCACCAGCATGGATGCTCAGCAAGTAACAACTCAAATGGTCACAGTACATCAGTCTTATACAGTTGAGATGAAAGAGAAAGAGAAACATCAACGTGGAGCCGAGGTTATTCCTAAGAACAACATCAACGTGCTTTCCTCTGTCTGATACAGAGGTGTGAAATCCTCCTATCAGCATGGGGGCCTAGGAGAAGAAGTTTTAGGCTCTTCCAAATGTAGGAATTAACACGTCGACAGTCTGCAGCTTGATTCTTATGCTGATAAGATTCCCATTTGTCAGGAGTCTCATGACATCAAATACCTCTTACAACAATAGAAACATTTGCTTGTCTCCTGAAGGAATTCCTTAACCCTGCATTCAATCATTGATGAAATAAGAGAGAATTATATAAAGTTCTACAACAAATTTCCCATTACAAGGTCACCTCCTCACCGACAGAGGTTACAGCTCATCAGCTTCTTCCCACCTCTCTGACAATGACATTGATGACACATGTAGCTTATCTTCTAACAGATATTCTGCCTCATGTCCCTTTCAGCATCTGATGCATGATACTCTCATTCGTGCACAACTCCGAAGGGGGAGAAAAAGATTCCAAAATAATGTTGCCCCTCCCCCTCAACCTGAGAGACCTGTAGCAGGTGATGCACGCGCCAGGACGCCACAATATCCTCGCTTTGAGTTGCTTGAGTTCCTTGCAAAAGATATTGTACCATTTGATCCAGAAAACTGTGATAGCAATGTTGACAATTACCTTAAGGAACTAGATCTCAATCTGACTGACATGCCAAATGCATCAGAAAGAGAGAAGGTGAAACTTGTGTTGAAAACCAGCTCTACAGCTGTCCACGAGTTCATCCATTCACTTCCTTCTAGTGTGGCTCATAACTTCACAGAGCTTCGCCAAGCACTAGTCGAGGAATATTCTTCTTCCGTTGATGAAATAACTTCTATGCAGCATCCCAAGTTAAACACTTCCGTCTTGAAAATCTTAAAGGTTACTTCAGACACTTAAGGAATGTTTATTTCCAGGGAAAGAACACACCAGGCCTAGAAGAACACCCCACCTTCAGGTCGATGTTCTTGTGCAATTTACATCAGTGCATATGCACACATGTGGTACTGATGACACAAGGTAAACCTTCCATGTAGCAGATCAGGAAGAAGACACAGGTGGCACGGGAAACTACTGTGGTATCTTCCAAAGCCACAGTAGCTGCAACTGGGCCTGCCACCTCAAACACCAAGGTGCCAAACACAGCTACCGCCTTAAAACTTCACTCTTGCAACACACCGACGGTGGGTGACAAAAGGCTGTGCAAGGTCACAGAGCGTAACCGCCATGTCCACCATCTTCCTAGAGATAGGCACTCCCACAGCAGAAGCTGTAGGAAGCCATACTCTGACATTCTGGCCCAGACACAGTAGCAGTCACAAGCCTACTCAGATGACAAACACAGCATCTCTGAGTACAATTCAAACGATGTTTTTAACTTGGTAGACAGCGACATCACCTCTGAAATCTTCTTGGACTCCCCAGAGCGTTACAGCCCGGAGCCACGACACAAGCGTTCCAGAGCTTGTCCCTCTCGACCGTCGTCATACGTGTTAAATGTACGGACAGTTGTTTGATGTGTCTTTCAGTTTATAGGTAAATGGTTTTGTTAGCAACAGCAGCAGCAAACTCCAAACCTAATTCTAACTAAACTTAGACACCACTGTCAACTTTGTAAATATGTCTGAACCGTCTGTTATGACAACAATGTATTCCATACATGCCCATTCCACAACCACGTCATGACACGAGAAAACACTGCACATAATCAATGACACTGCCATTTGAATTCAGAGAACTGTGAAATAGTTATGACACCTTTCAGCAGCAAAACCTGCCTGAAGTAAAATTGTTTGGATTCCAGATCAGATTTAGACCCACATTGAATAGAATCCAATGAGTGCACAAAAGACTCTTGGATAGTCCAGAAATGGCATGATCATTGTAGGTGCCACTCCCTCTGCGTCTTAATCTAACAATTAACCTGTCTAACTTTCTCTTTTCCCACTAACCTAGTGAAGAACACAGGTTATTCAGGATGTGCAATTATTGTAAACCGAATCATGTTCAAACGTAACTCTTGCTTAGCAAATCAGTTTGTATAGACAAATGCCCAGATGTTACAACCCGAGGACCTGAAAAAAATTGACTTCTTCAGTTGTGGACTACACATGTTCAAGTTTTCACCCTCAGGAACACACGTCAGGTGCATCTGAAGGGGGGATTTTGGGCCTCAGTATTTGTGAACCATAGTTGGGCCTCCATGTATGTGGACAAGCCTGACCACATGGCCTCTCCTGCTCTGGAAGAACAAAGGAATGCTTCCAGAACCCTCCAACTGAGGGGGGTTGGGACTTCACACCGAGGTGACAAACCCTGTCCTGGAGGAAACTTCACCAACTATTCGTCAATGTGTGCCCTTTGACCCGTGAGGTCACAAAGCCCATAAAAGCCCACGTCTTCCTCCTCCTCACTCTCTCTCTCTGAAGCGCTCTCTCTGGAGTCTCTCGTTGACTCTTCTCAGGGGAACCTTTCTCAGTGGCCCTCTCTCAGGAGGACCTCTCTGCTCTTGTTAAAGTTGAACAACTTCACTCTGTGCTCAGGGTCAGAAGCCAGTTTGTGCCAACTCACTGGCATGTCAATGCTACTTGCCTAAATGTGACGTTAGACGTCAGTTTGAAAATATGTGCAGAGAAGCTGCTGAAGAGGCTTTGTGAGGCATTTGGTATAGACAAAACATGATAAAATGCCTGAGCGCTTACTTAGCACAAATAACATCATGATGTTTCATGTCTCAGAAACCGTGCATAGTGGGAGTGGTTTGTGGACAATATAACCCGAGGTAGTGAGATCAGAAGTTTGTCCTCTTCTTCCCGGCCTCCTCTCCACTCCTGGAGGAGAACCTGCCTAAGAAATCCAGCACGACCGGTAACGACACGAGGTCTGACCACAACCAACAGGAACCACCAACCAAGCAACCACTTCACTGGACTTCAACCAGCACCTCCAAAGGATCATCTTCTATTTCCATGGACTGGTAACGCAACTGGGCTAAACAAAGAACTGATCGCTCTAGCATTACACTAGGCTAAGCTAAGAACTTAACTGAATCTTCCTTTCATTTGATGTTCGAGTTTGGCCTGAAGCTGTGATATTTGGTAGCGTGTTATTCAAAAGTCGCTGTTAGTTCTGTTATGCTGTTTCTTCACCGTGCATGCATCTAATTCCTTTCTTTAACCTGAGCTCCTTTGGGATACTACCTGCCCTACGCCAGACTTTGGGTGTGGTTCTCTTCTGCCATATCATCCTCATGAGGCTCCAGAGAAACCTGCAGACATCTGGTGCATTCTTGTACACTTTGTATGGGATGCCGTTTGGCCCAGGAGCTGATGCTGTTCGCGCACGGTGGACGATCTTCTCCACCTCTTTCCACATTGGAGGCCTGGTCTCAAATTGATGGATCAGAGTGCATTGATCTCAGGTACTCCTTCAGGTCATTTTTTTTTTAGTAAAAAGAGTCTTCAGGAACTTTAAGAGGTCTTTATAGAACCGTATATTGTTTGTTCTTTATTCCTCCTTCGTTTCCTTGAATTCTCTGCTCTGCGGAGGGATGCCAGGCGTGTCTTAATGTCAGCTTGGAGGGTGCTAATGCCCTCCTTTTCCACTTCCGAGGACTTCTTCCAAAGTCTCCTGAGTTGTCTCCTTTCTTGAATGAGGCGTTTGATTTCCTGTTGTCTTCTGGAGACTGGTGGATTGGAAACCTGTTTAGCGCCTTTCGATTGTAGTACCCCAAAGTGTTCTGCTCCATATTGACAGATGATGTTTCCCATCTTCTCCAACTTCTTCTCCACTGTGCCTTGAAGTTGATGGAGGGTCAGAGACAGGTTGTTGTTGCCCCCGTTCTCGCAGACTCTGGGGGTGTTCTCTTTGTTTGCTTCTTCGTAGCTAATTGGGGGTCTCACTAACATGCTGCAAGGCATGAGAGACTACAGCCATGGGCAGCTAACCCAAAAATGTCCCAGTGGGGTCTGTTCCCTCCTGCCAGCTGTCTTTCCATGCTTTCACAAGGACTTTCCCCTGTCGTCAGCTGATCTTTCTCAGAAGTCACTGGAGGGGTCCAGATAAACAGATTCCAGAAAACACAAGCTAGGATGTAGATTTCCTGTGCGAGCACACGCAAATAACTGTTGGCAGTGATGGTAAAGGTGAAACAGGTTTGGAAATTAATATTATTCTGGGGCATACTTACCTACCAAGTTTTCTGGGGCATTCATACTTACCAAGTTTTCCAGAGGACACAAGATAAGATGTAGGTTTCCTGTGCAAGCACACGCACATAACTGTTGGTGGACGGTAGACTTGGTGGAAGTTGTAGGAAGAATTGAAATTTATTTATGCCTCGCTCTCCTTCACCCACCCCACGTTCACACAGTACATGAAGTGCCACACCAGGGAAAACAAGACGCTGGACCTGCAAATATAAAAGATGCTTACACCTCCGCACCCCTCCACCCACTCGGCCGTTCTGATCACAGCTTGATCCATCTGCAACTGAATATGCACCCGTGGTGAGAAGAGAGCCTGCACAGAAGAGGACTGTGAAAGTGCGGACAGAGGAGGCCAATGAGAGACTGCGAGACTGCTTCCAGATGACTGACTGGGAGATGCTGTGCAGCTCTCATAATGATGACATAGATGGCCTGACAGACTGTATCACTAATTACATCAACTTTTGTGTGGAGAGCACCGTGCCAACCCGCAGGGTCCAGTGCTTTGCCAACAACAAGCCGTGGGTGACCCCTCAACTTCAAGTCCTGCTGAACAAGAAGAAGAGGGTGTTTGCATCAGGAGACAGAGAGGAGCTCAGGAGAGTGCAACAGGAACTCAAGTGCGAGATCAGAAAGGCAAGAGACGTTTATAAGAAGAAGCCGGAGGAGCAGCTGGAGCAGAGCAAGATCCGCGATGTGTGGAGAGGTCTGAGGAACATTGCAGGTCATGGACAGAGTGGAGCCAGAGCCATGTCAGAAGGGAACCAGAGATGGGCCAATGAACTGAACGAGTATTTCAACAGATTTGATCAGGGTCCCCCTCCGCTCCGCCTCACCCACACCCTTCACAAGTCTGCTCTCTAACGGCTGCAATAAACACCCCCCAGCCATCCTCTCCCTCTCTTCACCTCACAACTACCCCCCCCCTCACTCCATCATCTCTGTGACAGCAGAGCAGGTTAGGAGAGAACTGAGGCGACTGAAGACCAGGAAAGCTGCAGGACCAGGTGGGATCAGCCCCAGACTGCTCAGAAACTGTGCAGACCAACTCTGCGAGGTGGCTGCGCAAATCGCCGTTTCACCGTTCCTCTTCTCCATCTATAAATAATAATATATAAATACAACTCCAGCAGTTGTCATCTCCAGAAGTTCTCTGATGACTCACCCATTGTTGGCTGTGTGTCTGAGGGGGATGAACTGGAGTACAGGTCGGTCATCATGGACTTAGTGGACTGGTGTGAGAGCAACTTCCTGTACTTGAACACTAGCAAGACAAGGGAGATGGTCATTGACTTCCGAAAAAGGACTCAAACACACACACCGGTGAACATCCAGGGCTCAGACATTGAGCTGGTGGACAGCTTCAAATATCTGGGTGTCCACCTCAACAATAAGCTAAACTGGTCAAACCACACCGTCACCCTGTACAAGAAGGGCCAGAGTCGCCTCCACCTCCTGAGGAGACTGAGGTCTTTTGGCGTGTGTAGGCCTCTCCTCTGGACTTTCTATGAATCTGTGGTGGCCTCTGCCATCTTCTTTGCCGTGACCTGCGGGGGGGGGGGGGGGCAGCCCGGACCGGGGGGGGGGGGGGGGGGGGGGGGCAGCACGGACCGGGACAGAAAGAGACTGAACAGGCTGGTCACGAGGGCTGGAAATGGTGGAAGAGGTGGGGAGGAAAAGGTCACTGGTTAGACTTTCCTCCATCAGGGATAATAAGTCAAACCCACGGCACTTGATAATGGAGGGACTGTGCAGCTCCTTCAGCGGCAAGCTCCGGCACCCACAGTGCAGGAAGGAGCGTTACCACAGGTCCTTCATACCCTCAGCTGTCAGAATATACAACTACTCTGTTTAAATGAACTTAATTACTCTCTATAGTGAAATTACTGTCCCTGCCAGTACTACCCTACGGTTTGTTTTTCAACATCTCAAAAGTTTTCTGTTTCTCTAGCTGTCACCTGTGAAGTACTGAGTCCAGACAGGACTGAAGAGTTCAGTGGAGAAGGCAGCACCATGACTCTGTCCTACAAGTTGTCCAGGACAATAACTGGAAATGATTATTTCTACTGGAACCGACAGCAAAAAAACACACAACACTAGTGATGGGATAATTGAGTCTTTTTACTGATTCGCATCTCTTAATCTCGTACAGTAACAAGAACTAATCTTATTTTGAGTCATTTCGTTCATTTCGTTCCCGAGCAGCCTGGCTGTCACGTGACAAATGAACGAGGAGTTGTGAGTCGTGAACGAATTGATTTTGTTTCCTGTCTTCCTGACAGAATTAATGCATATCAGCGGCCATGTGGCAACGGAAGGTATTGCATGAAAAGGAACGAGTCACTCACTGACAGGACTCAGTATGCCAACTCATATAAAAGATTTGTTCTTTCTAAACGAAATGTTCATGAACGTAACATCACTAACCACAACACATCCTCCATTAGAGGGATTTACTCACTGTTCAACCTCATTGCTTCATGATCATGTTTGTTTCACAATCAAAATGATTGTGACAATCATCAGGTTTTGTGGGAAACTTCTTCAGTGTGTGATATTCCACAGTATTCCATGCTGGGGCCTCTCATCTTCACTGTACATACTGACTGTGGATCAGTGTTGTTCTGACTGTCTTTAACCAGGTGGAATCCGATTGACACCACTGGCTGCTGTGAAGCATCAAAATGACACTGAGGTTTTCTTTGTCAGAAAAATAAAGTTGAACAAAGAGAAAAAAGTCTCGATCTGTCAGCTTCCTTCAACATTTTAAATCACCAAATCCTGCCATCCATCAGCAACAAACTTGGCTTCTCTGGTCCGGCTCTTCATTGGTTCAAGTCCCACTTCACCGATAGTTCATTCAGCGTATCCTAGAATGGGCAAGTATCCAAATCACAGTCCGTACTCACAGGCATTGCTCAGATTTCAGTGATTGGCTGGCTTGTCTTCTCAATGTACAAATTTTTGCTTGGCAAAATCATGCGTTCCCATGGATTTTCATTCCACTGCTAAGCTGACAACACACAACTCTTCCTTTCTTTTCCCCCGATGATCAATCAGTCTCAGGACGGATCACATCAAGCTTGTCCGACATCTCAGAATGGATGAAAGAGCACCACCTCCAGCTCAACCTCGCCAAAGCTGAGCTCCTGGTCTTCCCTGCAAAACCTTCTCTACAACACCAGTTCAACCTTCAACTGGGATCAGCTCCATTGATTCCAATGAAATCTGCTCAGAACCTGGGTGTCATGATCGATGAAGACCTATCCTTTCAGGTCCATGTGGCTGCGGTTGCTCGATGATGCCGCTTTCCCTCTGTACAACATCAGGAAGATCAGATCTTACCTGTCGGAGCACAATGCTCAATTCCTGATACAGGCACTCATCATTTCACTGCAACCCCTTCCTGGCTGGCTTCCTTGTAAGCAATATCAAACGATCCAGCAGCACCTCGTCTGGTCTTCAACCAAACAGAAACCTGACTCTTGTCACCCCTCTGTCCATTTCTCTATACTGGCTACCAGTTCTTGTCTGCATGAAGTTCAAATCCCTGTGTCTGGCTTTCAGGACCATCATGGAGGCAGCTCATGGAAACCTGAACCCTCTCATCCAGGTCTACACTCCATCTCACTCCCGTCTTTCGGCAAAGGAAACAGAACTGGTTCAGAGAACTCCAAGGGGACCAAGGCTCTTCTCCTCTGTCGCCCCCCAGTGGTAGAATGAGCTTCGAAACTCTCCCAGATCAACTGAATACTGCTTTATATCATCATCTATTTTATTGTTTTTTTTTAATTTTGATTATTTTATTATTACTATTTTATTCTATTTTATTTTATTTAAATTCTGACTTGCTCTGTAAATTATGCTACTGGAACTCTAATTTTCCTGAAGGAACCCTCCTGAAGGAATCAATAAAGTTCTATCTATCTATCTATCTATCGAATCTCTGAAAACTTTCAAAAAGCAACTCCAGACTTTTCTATTCTCTGAATACCTCCTCTCCTAGAGCTGCTACCAGCTCAGCTATGAAGATGAGGTAAATTATGCTCTTGTGTTTCAGCACTATCAGCACTGAGTCCTACTGGACACAGTCCCTAGCACTTACCTAAGTTGCCTTTCATATATAGATTTCCGCTTGCATTTGTACCTATTGTTGTACGTCACTTTGGATAAAGGCCTCTGCTAAATGACTTTGTAGATTTGTAGAGGAAGTCAGGAGAGGGACAGGAGAGTGGGCGTACAGTTGATCCATGGCGGAGACTCCTCCTTCTAACCTGAGACCACAGCTTCTGTCTGTTTTCAACTTTCAGTCCTTCACTCCTGCAGACATGATTCGTCTGTTCCTGTCAGTGCTGCTGGCTGCTCTGTGTCATGGTATGAACACACAACTCGGTGTCTCTGATCTCAGCCCATCACTGATGTGACCCACACTGACCATGTTACTGCTGTTTCACAGACACACAACAAGATAACGTGCTGCAACCAGAAGAAGACGTGACTGCCACTGAGGGAGCGACGGTGACACTCGGCTGTCGATATGACAGCAGCTCACCAAGTGTATCTCTTCAATGGTACAAACAGGAAGGAACCAGCAGCCCCAAATTCATCCTGAGCCGTTTTCAACTGGAAGAAGGAAACACAGCCGACGACTTCAGAGACAGATTTTCATCCAGTCTGAATATAACCTCAACATCAGTTCCTCTGAAGATGCAGAAGCTGCAGCTGACAGACTCTG